>OY759215.1:1007500-1044000 GCA_963662175.1 Aradus depressus | reverse complement strand
AGACATATTATCTAATGTAAACATTATTAGATCCAATAAACAGTTACGCGGGAATACGTAAACATGATTTATGCTTACGGGGCTGATGGAGGCAACAGTCTGCTAGCAGAACAAATTTACCGAAATCTATTCTCAAATCGACAAAGATGGCCGGATCCCCGAACCGTAGAAAATGCCTATCGGATTATGGGAGAACCTGGTTCGATTCCAAGATAACCTGCTAATTATGCCGGTTGACGACGAAAGGATGTCGATGATATTTTTTTAGAGCAATTTTACTATGATCCGTCCACGAGCACCCGGCGCGTTGCTGGAAGGTGGATTGGACGGTATGAACCTGTGAGATGGCCAGCTCGGAGTCCAGACCTGGCGCCTTTAGATTTTTATGTGTGGGGCACTCTAAAGTCCCTCCCTTGTGTACAGCGTACCTATTAGTGATATGGACTAATTATTCGCCAGAATTCAAGAGGTTTGTGAGGAGATGGGAACAAACAGGCTTGAGATTCAACGGGCCACCACATCCGTTCTAAACAAGGAGTCAATTGTGAGAATATGGAGGTCTGTTTCAGCAATTGTTATAATTTTTCCAAAACAATGTACAGTACAAAACATTTTTTTATCTCTGAAAATTAATTTCAATTTTTTGTAAATAAAGAATTAGTTATATAAAAAGTCACGCTTTGTGTAAGTTAGGTTTACCCATGTTTTTCATCTTTTCTGCTGTCTCATTCCGGCAATGGTCGACAATAAAGAACAACATTAGGTATTTTTAAAGGCCCATATTTTTGCTAACTTTTTGGTGAAAAGCGAATAAAGAAAACAAATTACGGTAAACTGAAAATTTCCCAAACAATTTAAACATGTATTCGTTTTGAAATAAACGTTAGCCTCCTATTTCTATCTTTTCGATTTTCATGTCAAAAAACATATCACCTATTAGGAAATTTAACGTAGATTACGACAGTGTAGTCAGATTTCACTTTACCTTAACCAAAAAGTGATATTTCGGACATTTTGCTAAAAAAAACGTGGTTATCGTAAAAAAATTTAAAATCTCATTTATTTCTACACTAAGTTGAAACGGATTTTTATTACCCCGGTTTCTTAGTGTACTTGAGTGGGGCATTCACCCCCCCCCCCCCCCCCCTTCCCTCCTCCCCCCCCCCCCCCCCCCCCCCGTATTGTCATCTGCTTGCGATACACCCTGTATATATTCAATTTTTAGTATTTTAGCCCAGTGGAAGATGTACGACACCTATTGTTTTTCAGCCAAATCGGCCAAAGGGGAGGGTGGATTAGAGCTAAGACTTAACTCAAAAATTTTAATAACTGCCGTTGTAATGAATGTATCGACACTTAATTTCATATGTGAATTCCAAACCTCAGAAGGACGACACTTATTAATCTTCAGCAGAATCGGCGGAAGGAAAGGCTGATCAGAGGAGTGTGAGGGTTTCAACTCAAGAAACCCAATAATGCCGATATAATGTACGAGTATGTATCGACATGAAATTTCATATTTGGGTGGATGGAGGACGGCTCGTTATTGGCCGCTCCGTCCTTCACACTGTTGGCTTCCCCTGTTTCACTTCCCCCTCTCCTCTCCCTTTGTACACCCCCCCTCCCCCCCTTCTATTGAGTGTCGCCCCCTCGTTATCTTGTCTCTTTTTTCATCAACTTGCCTTCCTTATCTTTTAAATACTTTCCTTTATGAGTCCTCTTCATCCTGAATTGTGTATTCTCTCTTACTCGGTTCATTACATCCGACCTTTTTTTTGTTTTTGTTTTTCTCATTATCTCATGTAATAACCTCGATACTCATCGTCACTGCTCTAACTAATAATAGTTTTAATATCAAACATTTTTTTTTTCATGCATGGATATGAGGAACTTGAAAACGAAAGTATGTGGAAAATAGAAAGAAATAAGAAACAATACACTGTTGAAAGTTGTATTAGCTTGGCAACTTAGATAAGGTCTCGGTCTCGGTGGTGGGGAAAATTTTTACCCCTTCCATATGCTTTACCTCTAACTTTTAGTCCGTTTTCTTATCAGTTAAAAAAAACTAATACGTTCATATTTTATTAAAGTAGAACATGGTAGTTGTACCTTCGTAACTATAAAAATAGAGTTTTTAAACCATCCATTTTAAAGTTTTGTTAGGAGAACTGCATTACTTTTACTTCCTGAAACTGGAGTACATTTTCTTCACCCTGAAATTGGAATTAGCTTAGATTTTTTGCGTCCCTATTATTGTTTAGGCTTATTCAAAACTTTTCTTTCACCTCAAAGTGAGGTCAACTGCCTGAATTGTGTCCTCAATGAAGGGTCTATGAGTTACCAAATAAGGATGTGTAGTATATGCTTTGCCGCCGAAGACAGCTGCCTTCAAGGCTCCGGCAATCCGACCGTACCCTTCTATTTTAATTCCAGGGAGAAGAAAGGGTCCTTCAATTTCAGAAAGATAAAAAAATGCTATTACATCTATTCTAAAATGTTTCAACAATTATTAACTGAGATTGTGACAAGTTGATAGGTAAATGTGCTTGTTCCGTAGTTTAGTTAGTACGAATACCACATTTTATTATACATATCAGGTAACCCAGGTGACGTAGAATGGATCCATATCCTGTAGTTAAATTGTAAAGTACGCATGTTTTTTTGGGATCCGCAGGTCAAAACTTTGTTAACGACTGGTTTTCACTTACGTCTGTCTCCCCCATATTGGCAACTGTTGAATTAGTCATCCCTTGCCGATTGTCCCGACCGCTGCTTCATGTCTTTCTTCTCATCATTGCCGGCGGGAACCTTTTATTACAAGCCTCCCCCCCCCCCCCCCCCCCCCCCTCCCCCTCCCCATGTTTTGAAGCTATTGCTGAAACTTTGCACAAAATTAAAAGTTTATATGTGGACCTAGAAAATAATAAATAAAATAATTTGGAAAAGAGGAAATATTAAACGGCAAATATATAATATATTGGAGTTATGAGATGTAGCTATGATGGTGTAGACTGATGGTGCTTCAGGATTTCTGAGAGACTACTTTGCAGATATACTTCGATAAACATGTAGGTATATCAAATTGTTTTGTAGATATGTAGACCCACATTGTTTTGTAGACCCACACAATGTTTTTAGTGCTCCTGTGAAAATTTATATAAAAATATTGAAAAAATAACTTTTTTTTTACAACTAAAGAACTTGTATAGTATTCCAGTGGCGGAGTTAGGAACAACAATGGCGTAAAGTTCTTAAACATTTTTCTAAATTTTAACGGTTTTACATGAATGGAACTTTTAAATGCTGTCCGAAATATGTTCTGCTGTTATTCACAATGGACTGACTCAGGGATGGTCTCTATATTCCATTAGAGTTCTGTTTGTTTACTGGATGATAAACAAGACTCATTTCTAGCCCCTGAAAATATATTCTTTTCCATGGAATCCAAAATACGTAAGCAATTTAAACATTTATCTGAAAAGATTGCGTATCCTAGTCGAACCTTACCACTAGCCAAGTGGTTATTATATTGTCCTTTTGTGACAAGCCAGTCTGTTTGGAAGGCGCGTGCGCACAGCCCATATGTTTGTCCCCTCTTAATACCCCATTAGCTCCTAATGATGTCCGGTTTTCGCCCAAAAAGGGGAGGGGGGCGGGACGGGTGGCCCTACCAAAAACAGAACATAAAACAACCTCTTTGTCATCTCCCCTCAGATCCTTTGTCATTACCCCTGGGATCATCAAAAAGTCATCCCTTGCCGATTGTCCCGACCGCTGCTTCACGTCTTTCTTCTCATCATTGCCGGAAACCTTTTATTATAAGCCTCTTCCCCCAACTTTTCAGTACCACTTACTGCTATCAGTCACAATTTATGTTGCCTCCTCTCTTTTTCCCCATCTTCCTCTCAGAAGAGACAGTGCATTAATTTCTTCTATATGTTTACTGCCTGTACAACCTTTAACGATAACTAAAGAGTAAATGGAGAATAGTCGAATCATCTGATGAATCATCTAGCTAAGATGGCGTCCTTTAGTGGTATTACTTAACTGTGACATAAAACTAAAATAACCTAAATGGATGTGGAGCTCAAAGAATCATTGCAGTCCTTCTTACATCCTCACATCTCCACTTCCCAGGTATACCAAGTATGAGGGGAGGGGAGTTACGTATTCAGTCAGAATTCCAAGTTGAGTTTTCACCGGTCATATTTTCCGACCCCTAAATTCAAAAATGGGATAAAAAAAAGTTTCTGATAAGGATGAAAAAAAATTGGGTATTTTTTTCTAATTTTACACTTCTGGAATTTTCAGTTTTCTTTGAGACAAGTACATTTAAAGAACTTTTCATTCTTTTCCGGGACTTAATTAAATCAATTCAGATCCTGTATGTATGTTCGAGAGCGCCGGTAGCTCAGAGGTACCGTGCTTGTCTTCTGAACTCAAGATCGTGGTTTCAAAACCCGGCCGAGACTCTTAGGTTGTTTGTTTATCTGGGAGGTGAAAAAACCTGGAGCAAGCCGTCCTTCAGATGGGACGTTAAGCGACGGTCCACAGCCTTAACGATGTCAGGTACTCGTTAAAGGCCTCTACCGCAGATGTACGAATGAGCGCTCTGGTAGTAGGCGATATGACATCGTAGTTAAAGCCTGTGGCATGAGTCAAATAACTAACTGTATATATTTGAATATATGTAAATCTGTGTATTTTAAATTAATCTCAACTACTATTATGTTTTTGACTTGCGTCATGTGGTTTACTATTATACAGATATAAGTGAACATAAAAATAAAATACATTTTGAGACCAACCCAGGTCTTATTTTTTTGTAAGTTCCAAAACCCATATACTTTTTTTATCCAAATGAATAAGAGGGGGCCATTTATAATAAAATGGGAAATGGCGCTGAAGGGTGGGGGAGTAAAAGGATTTTTTTATTTTATTCTTTTTCCAACAAAACACGTAAACAAGCCAAGATTTGAATATATAAAATCGGACCACTGGAAAGGGCTTTTCTTTTCTCTTTATTTCCATATGAAAAAAATATATATTCAGGGAGTGGAGGGGGGAGAGAGAATTGATAAAGGGAAATAAGGTCGTATTGTGAGGGGGGGCTGCTTAGTATGATTTATATGTTTGGGGGGGCGGGGGGCGGATTTTTGGTTTTGAATATCCCGCCGCGTCTGTTCATGGAGCATTACCCGCCACCCGCCATATCCCTCCATTCTGCTTCTTTGAAAATCATGATCCGGACGTCGCTGACGACTTCCTCTTTCTCTCCTCTCTATTTTATTTTTGGGTTTCATATTACATGACACTGTTACAGTTATAATAATGCAAATTCCTTAGCTTTACGTTACCACGAAGTATACAGAGGAGAAGTTATCTGCCCGTCCAGAAATTAGAAGATGGCATCCATCAGGGATTTCATGTTACTTTTTTTTCAATCCTCTGAATGAAAAAATCTAAAAAAAATCATTTCAGTCTGTGCCGACAATAACCCACATAGCGAATGTGTTACATTAAGAGGGGACCCAAATCACAATTGTATGACCCATGGTTCCCCCTTCAACCACGGTATTTATTTTTTATAATTTCTTTATTGACTACTGCTCAGTTAGTAGCTGTAGTCAATAAAGTCATGTGTCAACAGAGAAGAATATGACAGTTATTAGATTTGTATCTAATAAAGTAAGATACTTGAATAATAGAATAAATAATAATTATAAAAAATAACTAGAAAAATATAGAGTAGTTAGGGAGGGCGTCGGTAGCTCAGTGGTATGCATGCTTGCCTTTTGAGCTCAGGATCGTGGGTTCGAAACCCGACCCAGGCCCTTAGTTTATTTTATCTGGGAGGTAAAATAAACTTAAGGACGCCGTCCTTCCGATGGGACGTTAAGTGATGGTCCCGAGCCTGTACGGTCAGGTACTCGTTAAAGACCCCCTATCGTACGTGAATAAAAATTTAGGACTCCCACAGTAGAGACGGGGTCATGTCCAACAGAGTGACGAAAGAGAGGCCCTGGTAGTCGGCGATAAGACTTCGTAGTTAAAGCCCGGGCATGAGTCATAAAACCTGACCTAGAGTAGTTAGGAAAAAATAATAGAGAAAAAAAAAATATGATAAAAAAGTTTTCATTGAATAATCACCAATTAATGAATGAGAATTAATCAAATAAGTTTTTGCTCTCCCTCTAAAACCAGTCGATCGATGGGGTTGAAATTATGTGGGTCATAATGAGGGACCTCCGAATACCCATACTACATGTTGTGTCGATAGTCATTACATTGACAGTTTCTAGAAAACCTATACCTGAAGCGCTGATTATGTGCCATATTCGGACAAAAATAAAAAGCTTAAGTCTTAGTGAGGAGTGGAAGGCTGAGTTGACTTGGGCATGTCGAGAGGATGTACCCGAAAAGTGTGCCGAGGACGATGCTCTACAGGGAGCCAGGAGGGGGGAGAAAAAGGGGAAGACCCAGGAAGAGATAAGAGTGAGAAGATGGCGACGTGTAATTAAGAAGAGCCAAGGTGTACTATAGCGCCTCGGAGTGAATAAGAAGAGCCAAGGTGTACTGTAGCGCCTCGGAGTGAATAAGAAGAGCCAAGGTGTACTATAGCGCCTCGGAGTGAATAAGAAGAGCCAGGGTGTACTATAGCGCCTCGGAGTGAATAAGAAGAGCCAAGGTGTACTATAGCGCCTCGGAGTGAATAAGAAGAGCCAAGGTGTACTATAGCGCCTCGGAGTGAATAAGAAGAGCAAAGGTGTACTATAGCGCCTCGGAGTGAATAAGAAGAGCCAAGGTGTACTATAGCGCCTCGGAGTGAACAAGAAGAGCCAAGGTGTACTCTAGCGCCTCGGAGTGAATAAGCTGTAATATAGTGTCTAGTGGATACGAACCTAAACAATCCCTGTCTAAGTGTGTTTACATTTCTGGCCCCCTTTGTGCGATACACACTCGCCTTTTGTGGCCTGATTCCATGCGAGGAGCAGTTGGCCTCGAGACCTTTTCACAAAGTTGCTCATGGGAGGACTCACTTCAACCCCCCATATTGTTTATGTTAGCCTCCCACTCTATGTTTACATGACATGTGGGTAGCGGGTAGCTACTTGAAACTGCTACCGTTACTCCACTTATAATATGTTTAACTGTGATTATTACCCTTTCATCACTTTGTTTGAGATGAGGGAGGGGGTTGTCAGACTGTGGGCTGTATTTGGTACACAGGTGCCGTCTAGTTGGACACAGGCGGTCCACTTTAGGTACAGTACCACTACACATGGCATGAATATAAGGCGGGAATATCACCCTTTTATACTTATTACAGGGGCTGGTTTCGTACCCGCTTATACGCTACGTACTATCCTCTATCCTTTTCGAAGCTCTGTTTGAGGAGGAACGCCTGATTTCCTCAATCACTTCACCTCTGCAGAATGGGTCAGGAACAACACCTATTGTAAAGAAATGTTTTCTGACTGTTGTGTCCTGTTAGGTACCCGATGACTTTTGTCTTCCGAAGCTGATCGTGAAGAACTACGCTTTTTTAAGATTCCAAACCAGGAATGGTAAAGCAGAACCCTCATGGAAAGATCGGAGCGTCCGTCCGTCTGTCCGCTTTATAATTTTTGAACCGTTTATTTATGTATACATATTTACAATTACATAAGATTTGTTATTAGTAATTGTGATGTTGAGAAGTGTCAAGTACATGGCAGTACTGCTGAGGTACAGGAGTCCAGGCTGGTCCTGGAGCAGGTCCGTCTGGCATGCCCGCTTAAGGCGGCGGGGTGGATTTGTGGGAGAGTATTTGTGGATAATTGTTGAATAAGTGGATTGGCGTGATAATGGAGTTTATCGTGAAAATGTTGATAGCGTGTCCTGATTACAGTGGCTATAAATGGGAGGTTGAAGTCATTACACAAAGACAGTGGTGCATCGGCAATGTGGCCGTTGTGATGTTGTGAACCGTTTACCTAAAAAGCTAAAATTTGACATAGGTAAAAAAAAAGATAAAAATCGTTTGCACGATTGTCCACCTCTTAATTTCTGGAAAGTGCTCTATGGAAAAATCTGAAAAATAAATAAATATAGAGATCAATCGGAAAGTTTTCTAGTTTCGTTGTTCTAGAACAAATACATAAAACGGGAAAAATTGTGAAATTGTGATGACATGGAACCCTCACCGCGCGAGGCCCGATACGCACTTGACCATTTTTTTCATTATCCGAAACGTTGTGACTGCCAATAACCGATAATGAGCCCTCCGTCCCTGTTGAGCTGCTGGTATATCTTGGAATATGTTTAAATTTGAAAATATGTAGAATTTAAGGTGAATTAAATTAATATGCATTAATGAAGATGATGAACGTTCTTTAATGATTCGAAACGTTGAGAGCCGAAATAAGTTCTTTTAGGAAGGATTTTTTAAGTATTTTGGAATTTCATTTGGCTTTTATTAAGGTATTCAAATAAAACAGGCCCTTTTAAATTGTGAAAAATGAGGTTCTTTACCAATTTTTGTGCCCCCCCCCCCCTCACCCCTCCTGGTAAAGCCTGAGAGGTAGTTTAGAAGGGATGGCTATCTGTTCCCAAAGTTAATAAGTCAGTGATGTGGGGAGGGGTAGCTAGTGTTATATAAATGGAAATTTGTTTTGAGAGGGGGGCGCTCCAACTACCTATTTGAGGCAAATTGAAGGGGCTAAATTGAAAAATAAGGGACAGTCTGGGATTGACTGGCGGGGAGGGGGGGGGGGGGGGGGGGGGACCATCATGGGCAAGTAGAGGGAAAATAATAAATATATTGGGGGAAATAATGGAAATATTATCGTCTAAGTTTTAATACAGAACTAGAGGTGTTATAGATCACCTGCCACGGTAGCCCGGGTGATCCCCCACACCACCTCAGTCCACTATCCACTGACCTGCAGTGGTGACAGACAGAGCTGTGAGTGAATATGTGCCTGCACTCCCCCTGAATAGTAGTTACATAGTTCAATGTGTGTCTATTTTCCCTAAACTGTTCCGTTTGCTTGTTCAGGCGGGTTGGGAATCTATTTTGTCAGTCCTAAAAAAGTCGTTTGAATCACCGACGGTGTACTTCCCCAGTGCGAATTAATTAACTATTAATATATTTGCTAATACCTCTTCGCTCTCCATCTGAAACCAATTAACCGATTTGGTATAAATCCAAGAGATGTCTTACTTGTGAATCCTCTTCCTAAATTGTGTGTTGATACATTGGCTACATCGACAGATACTGGGGTTATTGAGTTGAGCCCACCAGCCTCGGCCCATTTTATTGACGGAAACATGAAGAAACATTTTCTGCATCTTCTCTTCATTGAGCAGTAACCCATTATATATATTACGCGTTGTTTCTCAAGGAAAAGTATAATTGGAAGCTGGCTAATGGAGGATACCCTAATGTAAATGTATTTCCTAAATTATATCTAGAATCCACTTTAGTTTTTGAATATACCTATCTAGGAAATATATTTAATGGTCTTACACATTAGTAGATTAGATATAACTACAATGGTATATCATGGTTGTATAATGAGCTGGCTATCTGTAATACCATAATGGAGAAGGAACATTCATTGGGGCTCCACTCGGTAAACCCGGTCTGTTGAATTGCAGTTGGTGTTTTGAGAGGATTACTGCTACCAATCACAGTTATCCGGCCAACAAGTACCGTCTGTTACCGACAATATACCGCCCCCACCCCCCCTCAACTTTATTATGTATAGCTTAACTTTGCTGAGGAACTTTCTCGGACAAGTTATGTTGGACTGTAAGAGTTAGTAGAGACACAAGAGGTTTGTACCACCTGATCCTCTCTTTGTCATTTAGGCTAAAGTTTTGTTCTCCTCCAGTCTTCAGCCAATAACTCATCTAAGAAACCTGTTTTGGTTTTGCCAACAAGCGAAGTAAGATCTTTCATTTTTGAGTCAGCAATGAGTTCATTTGTTTGTGTATTACACGATATCTGTCGCACCTGATCTCAGATCTAGACAAAGTTTTGCCTAATTAAGAAAATCATCTTGTGTAGTTATGTTGTTTTATAATTTTCTTTTAGAGAAATTTTGCAATTTTTCTAAAATAAAATCTGGGGGAAACTATTGTCATAATTGCATTTTGTTACAGCCCTGCTCTCAGTTCTAGATGTTATTTTAAATTTGTATGTGTATAAAATTGTAAAATTCACGTTGTTTTATGTTGACAGCAAGCAAGGGATTTCTTCGGACGAATAGTTGAGAAGTCTCTAACCAAAGAACAAGAAAAAGGTATGTTGATAAATATTGCACTATTATCTGTAGTTCCGTAACTACAAAAGAAATCCGGTTTTGATTTTGAGTATGATTATGAGTTGTTATCAGACATGTGATATCATTCTCTAATTCAAATTCTCATTGTATCTTGTTTTATGTACCATTTATGTATTAGACAGTATAGGAAGGATGTGGGATGTAAACAATTCATTTCGTCATAAGATCCA
The DNA here is from genome assembly GCA_963662175.1 of Aradus depressus. NCBI lineage: Eukaryota > Metazoa > Arthropoda > Insecta > Hemiptera > Aradidae > Aradus > Aradus depressus. The sequence goes on along the minus strand of OY759215.1, from coordinate 1,033,499 downwards.
TCCTTACTTTCACGGTAGATACATTAAGTACCATGAACTAGTAGACTTGTTTTTACTCATGCCCGGACTTTAACTATGAGTTCATATCGCCTGCACTTTCGTCGCCTTGGTGAACATGAGCCCGACTCCACTCTCTTCTAAATCTACCCTTCTCTATAATTTTCCCTATTGTCGGGAGGGGTCTGTAATGACTACTTCCATTGCTTAACGACTTGACAAGGATCTATTTTAATTGCCTTTAAAACGCTTGTCGTCTGTTTTTGTCTACGAACTCCTCCCAAAAGGCTGATCATACTATGAAACTTAATATTTATGTAAAGTACAGCCCAACTTCATATTTTTTTCATCTTAAAAATGGCATTCGGAAATATATGAATTATTATTATTAATTTTTTTTTGAAGCGGCTTCTTGAAGAATTTCCCATTTTTTCCATGATCTCACACGGAGTTGCAGTTGAGGGTGGGTTTTCAAATCTGCCCTCTCCATGTGTCATTGACTGCTCCGGTAAATCAAAATCTGATTATTTCTCGATATCTAAGTTAGTTTAGCAACATTTTTTTATTCTCTATGAGTGACTAGATTTTGCATTTCATTCAAAAGTTCAAGACACTATTGATCCAAAGATGTGGGGTATCCTTTGTCCAAACAAAGAAGTGCCTAATAGTGGTGACATTTCCTATTGCGAATGTCAGATGAAATTCTATTTCTTTTTATGGTAAAGTTTGAAGGTTCATATACGGAGGGTTCCCTACAGTACTTTTCAAACATAAGTCTAACGTTCACCTACTTACCATGAGATGTAAAAATGTGATCAGTCTATGAAATCCATGCAGCTTTTTTGTGAAAGTTACTCTTATTCTGCCCTCGATTTTTTCAACTTATATTTTCTTACGAAAAGGACGGGGAAAACTTAATAAAAAATGTATATATATATTTCTGAAATCTATTTTTAAAAGCTCTTTCATTTCATTTGATATCCTACTCAATAGAGGTGAGCAATATTTTCATTTAAAAAAAATAATTATTTTTGCTTAAATAACTATTGTTATTTCATCAAGATGCAGGTTGTGGTCATCTGACTATGTGCCAAATTTCAGATTTTTAGGCTTCTTAGTTTCCGAGATAATCCGCTCTGGCGGACAAACGGACAACTGAACAATTGTGTAAGAGTTCCGTTTTACACTTTACTGTTTGGAACCCTCAAAAATGGTCTTCATTATAAATTATCAATGATAATTTATTGTGTATTTACCTTTATTAATGTTTATTTAGTTTTAATTCTGGATTATATTTTAATAAATCGGTTGAGTGGTCTAGGGAACTCTGCGGTAATTTGAACTGAGGAGACCCAGAAGGGAACACAGATTTCAATTACTGAATCTGAACATTACTTTGAGAGGGGGTAGAGGCTATAGGCTCTCCAAGACAAACAGAGTTGTCAAATATCTGAGAGGGAGGGGAGAGGGTAATGATGTGGACTCAGGGTGGCGACCGGATAATTGCCCTTCCAAGTGGAGTAGTAACAATAGTAACAGAGAGGGGAGGCAGGGTTGTGTTGACACTGTGTAATAGGGTGGCCGCCTATATGTAGCCCCCTCTAAACATTGTTGCACAATTAGATCCCCCCTCTCCTCTCTCCAATCCAACGATTAGACTCATGAAAGCTTCTTCTTTAATCTCTCCATAAAGACTTTGTAGGAAACTTGCTTGAATGCAACCAATTCCATTGGCAATTAGCGAAGAGCTGTCAATACAACCACTCGTTCAATAGTTATGGAACTTTAATTCTCGGACGTATTGTATAACTAAAGTTTTGTGGGTGGCCGGTTCCTTAAATGTCACTTTTGAACTTTGTGCTGACGACTTTATGAATATATTTTTGTGGAATTAGACAATATAAAAGTTGAACAAATTATCGTTATTTATTTTATTATCTTTCTCCACTCTGGAGCCACGCAGATCGCAGAACCACATGAGGCGAATTGGCCAAGGGGATGGGGGGTGGATTTGGAGGGGCTTAACTAAAAATGAATAACTCCACGAGTAATGAATGTATGAGTATTACACGAAACTGTATATGAAGTTTCACTGAGTCAGGACTCCTCTTGTCCTCTCTTGTTGTTTTTTAACCACAATTCGGTAGATTCGTTTCATAGAGAGAGCGAAAACTTAGTTGACTAATTTGAGTTGGGGATGTACTTCCCCGGTGGTTCACTGGTGACTTTTTTTAAAAATGTGTATTCAAGGAGCCATGGTGAAAGCTTTACAATTCATCAAAATGTGTATACATTCAGAGTTTTTAATATATAAAAATACAACTGATTTATTAATAATCCCTTAAAAGTTTTTTTTTTCTTTTATTCGTCCGTTTATTGAGTGTTTCCATTTGTTTAAATTATTAGGATAAAAGAGCGACTCTCCTCTGTATAAAGTGTTTAAAAAAAATTTCAAACATTTTAAATTTTTACAATTTTATATAGAAAAAAAAAGGATATATATATCCATTAAAAAAGTGGAAGAGGCGGCTCAAATGGAGTAAAAGCTCAATTGTGAGCACTTGATTCAAAGCTGGGGAGGGAGGGGGTCGAAAAATGTGAGGGGGGCGCGGGCTAAACCTGTTACCTTCGCAATCCTCATGCACTCTTTATGCATTTTTGAATAAATCGGACAAAGTGGTTCCCTCAACCCTCCCTCGCTAAGTCTATCCTAGTGCAAATGGATTTAATATTTGCTAATGCCTATTCACCTATACATATCGTTGGTGCACAAGAATAGTGACACAACTCAAAAATTTCCATTTTCGAGTTTATTGTGAAAATGTATTAGCGAAATCCGCATATTTTTATGTGGAAGAATGACATATTGCTACTCCCAAAAATGACCACTGGAAAGCGGTTGTGTCGTTCTTCCCTTACTATAAAGTCGTGAGGTTATGATGATGAAGAGTGACAAATTTAGTTGTGCTTCGACAGTCATTGTGATGGGTTTTTTCTTATTGTTAGGATACAAGGTGAACACTAATGTTTATTCCCCCCAAAAAAAAGTATTTTAAAAGTCCAAGATCATGACAAGCCTTGCAGGAAACGAGAAACTTTCAAATGACTGTCGTGAAAAATCTATTTTTTTGAGTTGTGTCATTATTCTTGTGCACCAACGATATATAATATTTCAGTTTTGTCTGTCTGTATATGGTCTTAATAATCTTTTGGTTCGGTTCAGAAATACTTTTCATGTTCTATAAATATATGTAAGTTCTAAGTTGAGGAACGCGGACATATTGTGGAAACTTGTAATAAATAAATAAAACAAACTTATTTTTTGAAATATTGTCTATTCCACTAAAGATATATATACATATATAACTACCGGTTTCGGCTTTATACCATCGTCAGGTCTAGTTATGAACTAAGTCAGTGCGAACTGACTTATAGTTCATAACTAGACCTGACGATGGTATAAAGCCGAAGCCGGTAGTTATATATGTATATATATCTTTAGTGGAATAGACAATATTTCAAAAAATAAGTTTGTTTTATTTATATATGTAAGTGTTTTTTATATTTGTTTCAGCTTCAAGAGAATAGAGGTAAACGTAATGTTAAAGTTAGTTATTGTGGCTTTACTACGAGGTCATATCGCCTACTACCAAAGCGCACTTTCGCTGCTCTGGTAGACATGAGCCCGACTATACTATGGGAATCATAAATTTTACCTACATAAGGTTCATTCATCTAGGATAGGGTGTGTCATATCTTTAACGAGCACCTGACTTCGCACAGGCTCGAGACCATCGCATAACGTTGTATCCGAAGGTCGATGTGCTCAAGGTTTTTTTATCTCTCAGATAAAAAGCCTAAGGGCCTCGGCCGGATTTCGAACACGTGATCTTGAGCTCAGCTGATGCCAGATTCATAATTTCCTATCGATACATTCATTACATTGGCAGATATTAATGATTTTTGGGTTGAACTCTCCTCTTCTGTTCCACTCTCTCCTTCAGCCGATTTACCTGGAAATCTACAAGTGTTGTTCTTTCTTATTGAAACACAACTACATGAAAAAATGTCGTGTAGATAAGTCATTACGTAGACCGTTATTTGAGTGTCTTCATTTCAGTACTATCCCCCGCCTCTGGTATCTATCTTCCTTTAAACGCTGAATAATTGATAGGTATCGTTTTTATATAGTTTTGGATTTACATACAAAATTCGTGTCGATATATTCACCACTTTGGCAATTATAAGGGTTATTCTGGTGGAAATCATCGAATTTCTGAGCGATTTCATAAATCCTCCCATACTTCATAACATCGGGGTAGTAAAAGTCACCAGTGGACTTGAGATATGAAAAAAAAAAAAATGAAATAAGTATAGAAATTTAATTAAATTAATGTATGAGCTTTGGAGAAGTCCGGATAAATGAAGTCTAAAAACGAAAGTAAAGTCAGTTTACATAGGGAAGAGGGAATTAAGAAGATGTGTGGATAGACTTACTTGGGGATATCAAGTTAATTGACAACACAGACAGGATTTTTTTTTTTTTTTTCATTTTTGTAAATCGAAAATTGTTTGGTGAAAACTCAACAAAAATGTCTGTCCGATTACATAACTACCCCCCGCAGTTGGGGAAATAAGAGGTTGCCCATCTATAAAATCAGCGAGGTATCAGTATGTATTAAATGTACTAAAATTAAAATTAAAATGCATTTTTTGTTATGTTGCAGCCAAAACGGACGACATTGTGAAAAGTGACGTTTGGTTTCACTTCAAGGAGGGATACAACAATGCAGTTCGCAAGAATGTCTACATTTCCGACCTCCAGTAATCTGCAAGAAGGGTCAAGCTACAATTAGCAACAATGTCAGAGACAATGTTTGTTGAGGTAATGAGCAGAGATCTGATATATATTTTTTTTCTCTGTGTTTTCGTCTGATAAGATGAGTGAGTTAGGAATGCTTTTTTGAATGTTCATTTCCAAAGTGTGAAATTTTTCAACGGGCATGCGAAGAAGTCACATCAAATTGTCCTGAATCGTGTATGGCCATAACCAACTATGGGTTTTTCTTATGTTGAAAACTGATATTTTCCGTGCTATTTTCTGCAGACGTAAGCACTTTTTATTTGCGTAAATAATAACAAAAAATATCCCATAATTTATTAATTTTTATTTTCAATCAAAATGTCAGAATGAGGTTTATTTGTCGAAAAATTCCATTTTTTTTATTCTCCAATCAGTCATATAACAAAAAAAGTATTGTAATGTTTGTATTTTTAGCTAATTTTAATTTATATATAATAGCAAAATTAAGCCATTTTTATATTAACTTTTCAGTTTATTAACCGCACGTTAAAATGATGATGAAGTGTTCGTGAAGTTCAGTTGATTAATTTCCAGAGATTAAAATAATTTATGACTACATTTTTATTAAAAGAAATTAAAGAAATTGATGCATTTAACAGATGGGGGAGGGTGCTAGTAGCTGTATGGTATGCGAGTTCCCTTACTGAGCTGAAGATTGCGGGTTCAGAATCCGGCCGAGGCCCTTAGGTTTTTTATTTGGGTGGTTAAAAAACCTTAAGCACGCCGTCCTTCGGTTCTGACGTTAAGCGATGACCTTGAGTCTACGATGTCAGGTACTCGTTAAAAACCTAAGCGAAATTTAGGACTCGCATAGTAGAGTTGGGTTCATTTCCACCAGAGTGACGAAAGAGCTCTCTGGTAGTAGGCGATATGACCTTGTAGTTAAAGCCCGGCCATGAGTCATAATAACTAACTTAACAGATCAGGTTTTGTTGTAATTTTTCTATTATGAAACATCGATAGGGAAGCCGTCATTTTTAAATTACAGTTTTCTTGGATGACGACCATGATAGTATGAAGCAACTTAAGAATTTTGGCAACAATACAAACTCCCAAACATTTTCTTCTTAGGGGAAGAAATATCACATCACTCATTTTATCGTAGAAATAGAAACTTGACGAATCTAGAACTCAATCATTTCCAACAAATATGGGTCAGTTTACCGTATTACGGACGTGTTTCTGAATAGATAGGAAGCACCCGTAGAAAAGAGAGGTTTCAAAATGAGAAATGATATAAATCAACGGAGAAGCGGAGGGTAACCAGTTGGAATTGGAATCGTACAGTTGGTGTATAAAGGAAAATGAGGACGTAAATTTAGAGAACGGGTCAAAGAGCACACATCCGAAATAAGGAATAATGCGGTTAAAGTAGATTCACTAAACATATCAACGATAAGGGTCACATATTCAGCGAAGGAACGGGAATAAAGTACCTCCATCTTTGTGAAAAAGGTAGACAGCTTGACTTTATAGAACAGCTGGATATTAATGAATAGTTAATTATTATGACTCATGCCCGGCTTTAACTACGTGTCATATCGCCCACTACCAGAGCGCTCTTTCATCACTCTGGTGGACATGAGCCCGATTCTACTGTGGGAGTCCTAAATTTTGCCTACCCTAACTTTTTATTCAACTAGAATAGGGGTTTTTAACGAGTACTGACATCGTACAGGCTCGGGACCATCGCTGAACGTCCCATCCGAAGGACGGCGTACTTAAGTTTTTTTTTTACATCCCAGATAAAATAAACTTATGGCCCCGGCCGTATTAATAATAGAGCTAGAGAAAATGGGAATAGTTTGAGCTACCAAACTCATTTCAAATTCTCCCTGTTAACGCCCCAATTAATTTGTGATATTCATTAATTGTGTATTTATTAATTGAACATATGTACATATTTATTTTATTTTCTTGTGATCTCTTCTCTTCATATCTCATATTGTCACTATTTCATGTATTTATTTTATATACTATCTACCTTATTATGAATACCATTTTTTTAGTTTATTTGTATGAAGTTTATGGTTAAACCCAATTAAATTCAGTTATCATTTTCCGTTAATACATTGAGACTAAGCCTCAGGCAGACTGAGAATTGTATACATTTGCCAACCTAGCAATCTTGTATGTTATTTTTTTTTGAACTTTGTGCAGATAATGGTTTAAGCCAAATGCGGTACACTTTATGTATATATTTTTGTATAATTTGACAATATAAATGTTATAAAAGTCCTTTCTTTTTATTATTTTCTCCTCTTTATCGACCCACATTGACAAAATGTTCTCGGCACAACATTAATTGTGTTCGTTAAATATGCTAAGTAATAAAATATACACAGCTCAAAGAAATGAAGTAATCATTACTTCTTATTTGAATTACTTCATCACAATGGAAAAAGCTTCTATGAAGATGTGTTGATTACTTATTTTAATTGTCAAAACATAGCATTCTTGCACAAATTAAATTAAAAATTTGATTTAATAATAGATAGTTTAATTTGATCTGAAAATGTTAAAAATGGAATGGAAAAAGTAAAGAAAATTGCAGTTTTTTCACTTGTTAACTGGAATGGGAACTGGTGCCCCAAGAAGATATCCGTCGCCACATCCACAGCATACATCCACCCGGTCAACCTATCTTAAACTCCAAAAGGGGCGCAATACTCGTTATTAACACACTATTTCTAAGTTGAAAGTTAAATAAACAGCAATTTCGTTTAATTTTTTCCATGCGATTATAAACGTTTTTTCAGTCACTAATGAGTTATACTCTTTAAATAAATTTTAATTTAACTTTCAAAAGAAATATGTGCTTTAAACAACCAAAAAAAAATCTATACAATTCTTCATAAAAGTCCTTTTATTTATGATGAAGTAGTTGAAGTATGAAGTATTGACCACTATTTCTTAGAGTCTGTTAATGTCTTTCATCAAATTTACTCATATCGGTTTACACCGATTGTAAATATTCAAAATAAAGAATTTTTTTGGGAAGTGTTATTTGTGTTACTTGAAGCAGGCTTTCTCTTCTCCTTTCTTTACCTGAAAATAAGATAATTATTTAACTTAATATTTCCTGTTATCCTTCTTACACCACCACCCTTATTATTCTCACCCCATGGATGCATGGCTTGGACTTAATATCACCATTTTACTTTGTGCAAAGTTTCAGTAATATAGCTTTAATAATTTTCAAGTATCATGATAACAGACCTAAATAAGTCAAATATTCGTTAATAGTTTCTTAAACTGTCTTCGTTCGACCTACGAAAGGACCATAAAAATTAAACGAAAAAAAAAAATGAAATAATGTCATTGCGAAGTTTTAGTTTATCGGACCAGTGTGGTAGAAACCACTCAAAAACTCATGGTACCTATGGAAATTCGAAAACCCACCTAATTTTTCCTAAGATACACATCTTAATTTTTCTTAAGAAAATAATTATTTATACTTAAAGAAATACAGAATCTGTAGCACAAGATTATTCTTCAAAAATTAACTTAATTAACTGTGCCACTATTCTAAGTTTTCTCTATAGTTTTTACTCAGAAAAGAGAGTTTTTATTGACTAAATAACTTAAGCGATTTCTGGTGAAATTAAGTAATGCCTCAAAATAAAGTGGTCTCAATTTCGCCTTGTTTTGGGCAAAATCCAATGAGGTCTACATTAAGACATTTGGTATCTTCATCTCAAAATACTGTTTCTCATTCACAAAATTCTAGTTACATACTTATAGACATCATTGCAAAAATGATCAAATCGTGTTCAAGGGACCTTGTTGACATGTAAATTTCCGTTGAAAACTCGAATTTTCGCCAAATTTCGATACTACAATTTTAACTTTTCTCCAGGTTATTCAATAATGTCAGCCGCATATTTCATCACATACCAGTACTATTTTTTTGATAAGACCCTCGTGTTTAGGGATTCTGATTTGTTGATCCATTAATCTATTCAGAATATAATATATTATATTATATTCTGAATAGATATATATATACTTCCATTGTCACGTCCCAGATGGCTTCTTGTAGGATGAAGGAAGGAAGGTTTCATAGAAGGAATTTCAGGTTCTTTAAATAAATGCTTTATTTAACAAGATTTTTATACATTATCTAACTATGTATGTCTTTTGTACATACCTATCATATTTATATATAACATACATTTTTGAATTTATTTACATCTTTGGCATGGCATTGATACTTGACTTACATACTATCATTATTACTATGCTACAATGCCTTTAGAATTATTGCCATTTCTCAAGACTTTATTATAGTTATTATTTTGTATTCTAATTCAACTAACCGTTATTACATTGCACATTGCCAGTCTATTTTAGGACTTTATTTATTTACAATATTTTATTGGTAAAAATTTTTTTTTTGGATCTTAATAGCGCTATTAAGATTCCACTTTAAATAATTTGCTCGAATGGAGAAGCATTTAGTAAATCTCTAAGGCTCAGCTTATCCAGAAATAGTTGCAGCTGGGCAAGTAGTTTTCCGATGATTTCCCGCACATTTTTTTCTTAATTTTTGGATTCAGGTAGTTGCAAAATATGAAATTCCGGTCAAAAAGTTTTGAAAATTGGAGCACGGTACTATGGACAGCTCCATAAATGAAAGCTATATAAATTAATAATGAAAGTTACAGATAGGTATATAATGAAAAGACCAATTTTGGCGAAACACAAAATGATCGTTCTTTGTTTATTACAAGAAGCCGTTTTCCAAACTACATTTCTACATACTTAAAAAAAGAAGACAAAAATCTATTTTCTAAATTGCAATTCTCCTCTCGTCTATTATCTAACTATCATAATTTAACTATTAGATTCAGTGGAAGAAAATATCCACACTTTGGTTTCACTAAACCAAAAAGAAAAATTATGTGTCTTCTTCCATATTACAATAAAAACTCATAAAGCAACTCAATAAATTAGGTAACATAGCATGCAAAAATATGAGAAGAGTACGATAGGCGAAAGAGGTTCAAAAAGTGTGTAGCTCGGAACCAGAGTATTATTGTATGTCCATTTTGTGTTTGGGGGGAGAGAGAAAAGTTGCTCACAAATTACAGTGTGTTATAATATTGTTGAAACAAAAATGGCCGCCATTTTGACCGCCGCGGTGCTCCAAAGAAAAACGTAAGAAATTTTTTGTACCTCCTTCCCACTCTATTTTGGCGGCTTTTTGAGGCTAATTAATTTTTTGTCCCTCCTTCCCACTCTATTTTGGCGGCTTTTTGAGGCTAATTAATTTTTGAACCTACCTTTTTTTTAATGTGTTTTATTTATAAAGAAAACAGTAATTTGATTATATATATAAACATCAAGACATTGATAAATTAACTTGTTTTTTTCTGTAATTTTTGAGAAAGGATATGTTTAAATAATAATTATTACAAATCATTTGGATGTATATTAACAATAAATTTTTTAACAATTTATTTTTTTCATATTAATAACATTTTATAATGCAGGTCTCTGGGAGCTTCCCAGGGGGCTCACATTAGTATTACAAAAAAAAAGTGATTAAAAGTGTTAATGTTTTTTATCTTAATGATTTTATGACGAACGCTCTTTGAATGGTGGGTGACAGTTGTGCGACGTTTCAAAAAAGGAAATTTTGTGTGCGTTTTGGACTAAGGAAAGTCGATACTCGTATGTCAGTCAACACACTACTTGCAATTCGGACCAACTTGCTCACAAGTATTACCGGACTGGTTTGAATTGCGGTGCTCCAACTTCAGCCGAAGATCAGAGGAAGACGGAAGCTGGATGGAATTGCTTCTGAGTGTACATGTCAAGGACGCACAAGAGCTGGGGCTACCCACCCACATCTTGTTCTCACTACCACTCTCCGCCATTCCCTGTCTCTTTCATTTGTATTTTCTTAGACGGGTTAAATCAATATATTCACATTTTTCACATAATATTTTAAATCTTAAACTTCTTCTAAGGTTGCCATCATATTACCGCGATTTAAACAGAATTGAAACAATTTGGGCAACAATAAAGGGTTTTGTTACCAAACACAAAACAGATTTTTATATGAATTTCATTCTACCTTTGCTCCTCCTAATGGAAGAAAGATGTGACTTTTCCCTTAAATATTAAGAGACATTTTTGAGAAATGTATATTTAACAATGTCTGTAAAATTATAATTACATAATCACTTTCGGAGTTGGAATCCTCTCGAATGGAGATCTGAAGTTTTTGGTAATGCTTTGGATCGCCAGACCAGTGTTTAGTTTCTTCTCTCTCCCCTTTTTGAGAGGCGAGGGAGTGGGCTTTACTTCCCCACACATCTTAGTCCTACTCTAATTTATTACTGAATAAATAATATATTATATTATTTCACTCGCTGGAATGTTGTCTTGTCTCTGGACTCTTGCATCTTGGACGCAATTGCGAAAGAAGCGCTGAAAGTAGAGTAGCTAGCCAAATAATGCTGTCATTCCTGTTTTTAGATTTGTAAAGGCTATCTCTTGCGAAGACAGGGGTGGATAAGGATGACTCCTTGCATTGCGGCGATTGCAATATTAAAGCAAAGAAAGTGTTGGTATGAAGGAAGACTATGAAACTGACCAGACGTTGTGGGACGTTCTCGTACCATCGTTCTACGCTCTGAAACGGACCGCGCCGGCGCTTGTCCTCATCTAACTGAAGTTACTGTCTTGACCCTTTGGTCCTCTCTCCATGGGATTCGAAGACAGCGTCGAAAGCAGACAGACTAAGCTGGGCAGGCAGCCTAACGCTCATATATCTTCCCCCGAAGTTCTGCCCGAAGTGCCTATCATCTAGTTGAAGTCTAGCATGTTGTTCTTTCTCCCTTTCCTTCCGCGACTAGAATGATTACTGCAGACTATGGGGCACTTTGACGCGAATGCAGCGCGGGAGGAAAATGACGAGGAGAAAAGAAAGAGTGAGGACGTCCTAGCTCCTTCTATAGCGTTTGTTCTGCAAGGGAACACATGCCGCCAGCGGCTGTCCTCGGATGGATTTTATTGCCTCGCCCCCGCGTTCCCGTCTTGCTGAGACTGTGTCGACTGCTGCGGAGGGTGGGGATTGCTCTTTGAGGCCAGGGCTGCATGAAGCGAAGATAGCGACGGAAGCAGAGGAAGACTGTGGAAGCTGGCTAGACTATGCAGCAGGGCTGCCGAGTGCTCTTGCGCCTTCCTCCGTAGCTCTGCCACGGAAGAACTGCCTCCAGGGCCTGACCTATCATCGGGGCAGCATGAGCACAGACCTGCAATCACAATCAATTCATTCATTAATTTGCATATCACAAATTTTCGTTATGCATGTATACATATAGTTTTCGTTTTATATATAGTTTATATAAACGTTGAGGGCGCCGGTAGCTCAGTGGTATGCGTGCTTGACTTCTGAGCTCAAGGTCGTGGGTTCGTAGCCCGACCGAGGCCCTTAGTTTATTTTATCTGGGAGGTAAAATAAACTTAAGCACGCCGTCCTTCGGATGGGACGTTAAGCGATGGTCCCGAGCCTGTACGATGTCAGGTACTCGTTAAAGATCCCTACCCTAGGTGAATAAAAATTTAGGGTAGGCAAAATTTAGGACTCCCACAGTAGAGTCGGGCTCATGTCCACCAGAGTGACGTAAGAGCTCTCTGGTAGTAGGCGATATGACCTCGTAGTTAAAGCCCGGGCATGAGTCATAAAACCTAACATAAACGTTATGTAATAAATAACTCAAAAACGGCTGATCGTATACTCTTATTAATTTATATTATATTTTTTTTGTAAGGTGGATATAGATTTTATTCTTTATATGTGCTCTAAGACGAAGATATAACATATGACGAACCTGCTTTAAGTAACAACTCCTGGGTAACCTGCTGATATAGATATATTTATCATGTATTGTTTATAAACACTCTACAAGAGCGGTTCCTAAATTTCCCACTTTATCGACTCAGATAGCAGATAGGGGGGGTGGGGGGGGGGGGGGGGGGGCTTGAAGTGCTTAGGGGAGGAGGGCTTGGCCTTATAATCATTTGAGCTCAAACTCCAAGTCTCTAGCTGTAATATAATAATAATTTTTAAAAAAAAGCTGTAATAGAGGCCGAGATCCACTGGCTCTGATGAAACCTGAATATCTTGGAAACGGCATACCCGGTTTCCACCAAACATGGCGAAGAACCATCTCGCAAATACCAGCTTTTGAAACAAAAAAACTGCTTTGAAATCGGTTCAGCCCTCTTGGAGCTACGATGCCACAGACAGACACACACATACACCACACAGACAAAGGCTTCAAACTTATAACAAATTTCAAATTGACAAACTTTTTTTTTTAAGTTGACAAAATTATGAGTAAAATTATGAAAAAAAAATAATTATATTGCGTTATGTGACACTTCTCAAGACTCCCCTCTCTCTGACACCAAATTGCCCCTTGACGCGTTATGAACGACCCTAGTACCCTATGTGAGTTCCATGTAAGGTATATATAGCAAGGTAAAAGTACAATTTGGATAACAGCCAATTTTGTGGAGTTGTTTTATAAACTTGACAAGACTTGAGGACCAATTTTCAAAGTGTAAAGTGTGTTGGGTTTAACGAAATTGGCGGGTTATAAAGTTGTGATCCCGCCATTCCACCCAGCCGCATAGCAGCCACGACTTGAAGTGTGGGCCGGGTGTGTCGGCCAATTTTGGAGAAGGAAAGTTTTGTTGGAGGTCTCAAGGAGCTGAGAGGTAGTGGAGGGGGGGGGGGGGGGGGCTCAAAATCGTGTTAGTCTTGTTATTACAGCGAGGTAGGCTAAGTGAGACACACATGGCTCCTCTCCTGTTTGCCCGGGAACACCGCCTCTCCCGCCTCCCGCCCTCTAATCTCATTGGAGGGCCAACTTTTGGCGGGAGAGCTGACATCTCTCTCTTCCTCCCCCACCCCAACATTATGAACTAACTGTAACACACTAAATAAATGAAACAAACAACTTTTTATCTTCTCATACCTGTAGGGTAAGGAAGTAAATATTGTTATCGTGCGAAAATCTGATTTGGAGGTTTCGACGGATTTTCACGTTTGAAGGTCCCCTCAATACGTTTTGATCATTTTCGCGATGATGTCTGTCTGTGCGTGTGTGTGTATGTGATTGGAAAGTTGTGAGCGCTCTACCGTGGAAACGATGCAGCTATGAACTTGACATTTGGAATGAAGAGGTCACTTGTTCTAGTTCATTTAATAACTCCAACATAAATGTAGTATCTGTGGTGTTTTTAAATATTTCTTTTTTATATCTTCATATTCGGGGCAGGTAATGAGGAAGTGACGTAGATCTTCTTTACAGGGGCTATAACACATTGGGCATACAAAGTCCATATCTTCGGAGGTATATTGATTTATAGGTGTATAGCTTAGATGCAGCAGTTCACCTCTAAGTTTAATTATAAATCTAATACTTGACAATGGTAGGTCACTCTGTAAGTAACTAATAACTGAATCGTGGAACTCCAGTTCCCTACCTAGCAAGTACCGGTCTGAGTTTTTAATTTCCTCCCTGAACTGATTGCGATAATGCTCTTTTAAACTATTCCGTATAGTTGATAGATGTGTGTTCCATATCTCGATGTTATTATCAGACAGATTATCTCCCAAATTGTAGTCCGAGATATAGTTATTTATCCGTTGGAACCAGAACACATTCCTTTTAATAACCTCTTTAGCTAGGGCCTTGGGAAGTCTTGGATTTGCCATGTTTATCACTTCGAGTATGTATTTATGATGCAGTTTATTTGTATAAATAATAGTCGGGTCTATTCCTGTTTCAGTTTGTATAAAAGAAGTTCGCGAATAACTAGGCAGCCTGAATAATCTTTTAATAAAATATCTAAATAGTTTCTCTATTTCTACATGATATTCTCCTCCCCATATTTGGGCCCCATAGCACAACATAGACCTAGATACACTGTTGAGAACCCTCAACTTGGCTTCAAATGTTACTAAATTATTTTCAATGAGCATGCTCCACACGGAATTCAGCGCGCACTTTGCTTTTGCAAATACTATTGTATTTGTTAAGTCGTGGCTGAAGATGGTAGCAATACCGAAAGTACTCTCATATTATATATTATTTGTGAAATAGACAATATATATATATTTTTTAAACATACGTTTTCTTTATTTTTATCAAGTGTTTCACAATATCTCTGCAAAAATGTTAAGTATCATATTTTTAGACGTTTCTTTCATTTAGCCGAAAACGGATAGTTCTATCAAACAAATTATTCTTGCCGAAAATGTTCCTTATTAAATTCTAGTGAGTCCTGATATATTATTACTATACGACTTTCTTTTACCAGCCACGCTTACATATCACTCTAATGATTTTGATAAGGGGGAGGGGGAGAGAAAATGATCTGCAAGCGTGGTTGGTATAAGAATGTTTTTGTGATGGCCACATCACATATTTTTTGATATATTGTCTTAATTCACAAAAATTGTATACTTATACTCCCGGTTTCGGCATTATACTATCATCTGGTTAGTTATAAAATAAGTGTGCTCTGATTGTGAACCATTTTTATATATCAGTTAAGGCTGCTTAACTTCACGGATGTCACATCGTCAGTTTTAGTTATAGAATGAGTCACTTTACCACTTTAGCTGAGTGCGAACCATTGTTATATTCAGGTAAGGAAACGGCCTGGACTAATTACATGTCTTGCTTTATACAGTGTATAGCTGCGAAAGTATAAAAAAAGAAGTTGGAGAAAAAGGTAGACAAGATTGTTGGATGCAGACTGGGAGCCATTTATATGTTCAAGTGTCAACCTCTAGACATTAACCAAATTTGATGATCTTGAGAGGGGAAGGAGGGTTATAACAAATGTTAGTTAGGAGTCAGGTAACAAGATGAGTGGTAGGGGAGGGCTGGTGGCTAAGTGATTAGCAGCAGTTAGTAGGCGACTACAAGCGGATAACAGGGACAATTTGGATAATCCATCCTAGGTAGCTCCTCAGAGAGACTCTTAATATATTTTGATTAACTAATATGTCTGGAGCGAAGAGGAACTGAAGCCAAGATAATAAATACCTATTAAGGAAGGGGAGTTATCAGATAAATCTCCTGGGTCTCAGCTGGTTCCTCTGTTAGACACACAACCCGTCCTCTTCATCCCCTGCTAAACCCAGTAGTACCTAAAATTTACACTACTGCAACATCTTTTATGACTACTCCCTATGACCTACGACTACCCCCCACCCTTGAGGTGAGCTCAGATACCCCCTTGATCTGACCCCTTATCCGTGGCCTTGAGGTACTAGCGGATTCGATACCCAGTCGACTTAGGTTATTTATCTGGGAGGTGAAAGAGCCTTGATTACGTCATCCCTCGAATGGGACGTTAGGCGATGGCCCTAAGCCCGTGCAATGTCAAGTACTCGTTAAAGATTCCTATCCCAGGTATATAAACCTAGGTAGGCAAAATTTAGGACTCCCATAGTGGAATCGGGCTCATGTCCAACAGAGTGACGAAAGAGCGCTCTGGTAGTAAGCGACCTTGTAGCTAAAGCCCGGGCATGCATCATAATAACTAACTCTTTGGTGTGTTTGAGGAAGTTGTTTCCTGAGCAGATGATTACCTCGGCACCCTCACAACTCTCTTTTAGACCTATGTCTACCCTTAATTTAGCGGCTAATAAAAGAAGGAAAGTCCTCTTGGACGATACTTGAACTGTAGGATGTCGATGGAACCTCTGTTCAATTGTGGAAGATGAGACAAAGACAAGTCTAACCAACATTGTTGATAGAACATATCTTACCTTTGAGTGCGGGAAAGAGTGGGGGTGGGAACTGAGGTGGGAAGAATAGTCCTGGAGTCCTGGAGGCCAGAGCTGCGTCTTGCAGAGGTCGGAAACCTGAGGACCTGAAACAAAAAGTGAGCCCAATATAGTATTTACATATATGAAAGTATACCAATAACTTGTAGCTTGCAAAGCTCCATAGTTCGAAATTGTTTTTGTATAAACAACAAACCTTCGGGTCTATATCTCACATGTTTAATAGAATTATTCTGATGCTCTATCCTTGGATATAACAACACATTTGATAATGTCTGGCATGTCGGATATAGTTAAGATATTTTAGTATATTAGCAGTTTGGCCGGTGTTGCCCGGTTGGTAACCTTAAGGAGGATAGTTATGTTATCTGCCCGATTCGTAACTAGAATTGTATATTTCGGGCTCATAAGGATGCTACTTGTGCTATTTCATGAAATTCCGATGAACCGTTAAGGAAACCGTTAAGGAAACCGTTAAGGAAACCGTTAAGGAAACCGTTAAGGAAACAGTTAAGGAAACCGTTAAGGAAACCAATACAATATAAACAGAGTGCTTGTTTAACATGTATAGTGTCTAATTGGACAACTGAAGAGTTGGGTAGATAGATGGTACAAAGAGAGGGATACATTGGGAACATGTCTCAACTATCTGAGACAAACACTAGACTATATTCAAACTTTGAATAGGATTTCATAGAAAACACTGGGAGAGGTCGAAACAGAACTGAGGACAGGAGAAGAGAGAAAACTGGTTATACTGAGGTTGGAAAAGAAGAAACAAATATCAATGTTGACACAAGTTCTATGTTTTTATTAACTTCCCATCAAATCGACCCAGTTCACAAAAATATATTTAGACAAAAATCGTTAAAGAGCACTCATGTTATGTCATACAACCCAATCACCTGTTAAAAGTTTCGATCTCACATAGCCTATATCCTGGACGGTCGGGAATTTTGAGAATATAAGTTCGGCCGTTTTCCCGTGAAGCTCAAAGAAACATACAAACAGACAAAAATTGAGCATCTCTGGCTGGCTCTAAATAACACGAAATGGATTTCTGATCGAACCAAAAAATCTATGTCAATGTATAGACAAAACTCGAAATTCATGTTAAGGTTTATATACATATAGATGTAATGCTTCATAAGCTTGAAGTTAGTTATTCTGACTCACGGACTTTAATTAAGAGGTCATATCGCCTACTACCAGAACGCCAGGACATGAGCCCGACCCTACAGTGGGAGTACTAACTTTTGTTTACCTTGGTATTTATCTAGTACCTGGCATCGTACAGCCTCGTGAACATCGCTTAGCAACCCATCCGAAGGACAACGTACTCACGTTCTTTTTTACCTTCCATATAAAGAACCTACGAACTTCGGCCGGCTTTCGATATGTTTACATATTCTTTCCTACAAGAAGTGCACTGACCTCGTATGAAGTTAAATCTCACATAATTGGATATTTAGTTTACACTCGATTGCGGAGACAACGTTTCAAAGTTTTTAATTCCTGGATCTAATCATTTAAAGGGAATCTTCTCTTAGCCTCGCTTTACTGCTCCATAATAAAGTGACCATAAAATACTTGTTTCAGAGAAATATCTATAAAGTTAATAATTGTGGTAATGCAGTTAATTTTACTGGCTATTCTTTCATCGGTGAATCACCGGCAATGTACCTCCCCAGCGCCAATCAACCGAACTAAGTTTCCGCCCTTCTTCTGAAAACAATCCACCAATAGCGCTATTTCTGGGTAGCTGCTACAAACGGTTTCTGCTACTTTAAAATAACAGTTATAAATGCTATTTTAAGTACCTAACTGAGAGTCGAACAACGGAACAGCGACTTATCCTGGCGGATAGTCATAACAATCCAAAAGAATTTGATGGGGTTAGAATCAAATAGGCGACATTTTTGAAAATGTTCCTCAAGTGCATAGTTGGGTACAAAAATGATAGTTCTGTTCAGGAAAAAAGTTGTACAAGGGAAATCCTAGCCAGTGCTGAGATCTAGTGGCAAATCACTTATACCATTTTGGTGACATGGAACAAGTAACTTAAACATATCAATAGTGATCTTGAAATTAAGATTTTTATTCCATTTTATGGTTTGCTAAAAATATTTCCGGTTTCGATAAATTATACATTTTTTAAATTAGTTAAGAACTTAATGCACAGTTTCCTCAAAGTTTTAAAAATGTCACTTAGACCTTTTTGATTCTAACCCCGTCCTTTGTTATTTCATGATATCTGTCGTCTGGTTGAAAGACTAAACTATCAAATCCTTATCTCCTCACTCCCTTTTCCAATTGTATATTTATGTATTTTGTTGAAAAAACAAAAAAAATTAATCAATTTAATAATTTTTATTTTAAATTTGAATTTTAACTTACTACTAGTAGTTTTTTTTATTTTTTTATTTATTTTTTTTTTTATTATGCCGTAAGACTAATTGTAGTCCTATAAAGCCGGAGCGAGTATGTAGGAGTCCATTGATCCTATAATTCTATTTTTGATTTGGTAATAAATTTAATGAGTCTGTTAATGTTTTCTATGGTATTAATGTTAGCTATTGTTTGAAGAAATGTGTTTTCGTTGGATAGTAGTGTCTCATGTTGTCTCTGGTTGTCGTATTTTTTGCAGTTAGTGAAAATGTGGATTACGTCCTCAGTCTCATTGCAGTGTTCACAGTTGGGGGATGGTTTTATTTTGATTAGATGTAAGTATTTGTTTGTTCTGGCATGTCCGGTCCTCAGTCGTGTCAAGTATATGATTTGTTTAGTCGTCAGTGTCTTACTGTGTGGGTGGAACCATGGCTTTGTCGTTATTGTCTTCTGTACTCTGTAGTGGAATTGTCCTTTGGTTTGGGATATGTCAGTATAGTTGGTTTGCCATTCCGTGAGTGTCTGGTGTTGTAGGATGGAAAGGGTGTCTTCTAAGGTCAAGTCGATTCTGAGTGTCACTGTGTCCTTTGCCGTTCCTCGCTTGGCTAGGTGGTCAGCTCTGTCGTTGTCAGTCAAATTGATGTGTCCAGGAATCCATTGAATGTAATAGTTCTTATCTGACTGGTAAATGGATGTAGCTATTGTGGAGAGTATGTAGTTGCTGCGAGTTTTGAGGTGAAAGTTGCGTAGTAGTTGGCAGGCGGATTTAGAGTCGGTCAATATAACTATCTCTTCTGAAAATGTAATACTTTTAGAGTAGTCTATGGACTTTTGGATAGCAATCAGTTCAGAGGTACAGATGTTATGATGTGGTGAGATTTTTTCTGTTAGGTTAGTGTCTGTTTGGGGATCGAAGATACCTATCCCCGTCCCCTCTGGTGTTTTTGAAGCATCTGTGAAGAGTTTGTGACATTTATCGTAAAGAGTGTTAATCATTTCTATTGTGTTGGCTTTTAGGATTGTGGGGTCTAAGTTGTTTTTGGATGTTTTGACTGTCCTAATGTCTGGATTGGATTTTATGATAAGGTTTGATAGTGGGATGGGCGCAATAAATAAGAACGGTTTGTCGGTCCGATGTAGTGTCTGTAATGTTGGCCTGAGTTCTGCTAGTGTATTTTGAATGTACTTGTTCAAGTGGATTTTTTGTCTATTTATTAAATCGTTGAAAGGGTGTGATTTGTCGGCGTGTATTTTTGTAAGTTTTCTTTTTAACTGTAATTTACGTCTGAGTGGAAGTGGAAGTTCTCCGGCTTCCACCAGAACGGCATTGATAGGAGTTGTTTTAAATGTCCTCAATGAAATTTTTAAGGCCTGGTTTTGTATTACACTAAGTTTCTGAATGAGGGGTGTTCTGGTGGAGCCATAAACCTCGCAGCCATACTCCAGCAGTGGTCGAACTAAGCTCTTATATAGGTGGATCATGTTGGTGGGATGTGCCCCCCAACTCAAACCTCCTGCTATACATTTCAGGAGATTTATTGGTTTTTGTGATTTTGCTATTGTATGGGATATATGTTTCTTGAAGGAAAGTTTTGTATCTAACCAAAGACCAAGGAATTTGTGTTCCTTAGCAACGGGTATGGTGATATGACTATATTGTAATTTGATGTTGTTGTGGTTGATGTTTCTCTTCTTTGTGAAAGGTACGAGTGTCGATTTGTCAATGTTGATCCTGAGTTTCAAGTCGTCCAGTCTGTTGGAGAGAGTACTGAGTCCCGCCTCTAGTTTGGTGATGGCCTGGTCTACTGTGGGTTGTGTTGTGAAGATCACTATGTCATCGGCGTATTGCAGTAGACTGATGCCCTCATCTAGCTCTTCGTGTAGCTCTCTAGTATACATGTTAAAGAGGATTGGTGACCAAACTAGTACTAGTAGTTGATGTGCTAAGAAAAAAATCTTTCTGTGTTTGAAAGCAATTAAAATTATATTACAATATTTTGTAAACGTTTTGTGTGCTATGAAAAGTAAAACAAGAATCAACGATGCTGACGTAAATAATAGGTTAATTAGCGAAGGGAGGAAGGAGCAAAAAGAAAACCACAGTCACACCCAATATTCACAGGTGAAAGCAGAGTAAATATAGCAAGTAGCAGAATGGTTCATCCGATAACAGAACAGTAGATAGCAGGTCCGCGAGTAACAGCAAAAGAGAAATTATATTATATTAATTATTTAAAAATAAAAACACAACTTCGGGAAAAGTGAAAAAGTCAATACTAAATAGGTAGGTACCTAATGGTCACAGAACACCAAACCTGAGAAAAGGACTGTCGGAACAATTTACTGCAATATGAGCTTAATCTTGAACTTTTTCAGAAATTATAAAGAAAATTTGGGGGCGACTTATATGCCGTCTGTAACATAACGAGTTCGCCTGACTACGGATTTTGTAAATTTTCATTATAATTTCTGAAAAAATCCAGGGTTAAGCATGTTGCAGTAAATTGTTCCGATGGTGTTTTTCTCAGATTACCCTCTGCCACTCCTAGATAAATGAGCTATTCACCAGAAAGAATCTGGTTAAATTCGATCCAGTATGTCGCGGTGTGTCACTAACCAACTCCTGACACAAACCATGATAATATTTGTATATATCCTATGTCACTCCTAGATAAATGAGTTATCCACCATTGAAATTTTTATGAACATCTATCCAGCCGTTAAGTCTCTAGGAGGGAACGACGGAACACAGTTGGGTGGTAGGTTTTTAGGGTTATTTTAAATACAAATCGGTCCAGCAGTTTAGGCTCTCCGAGGGAACAAGTTGTGAAAAATAATACCCTCCGATCGGGTAAAAACAGGGTTTTCAACTGATAATAGATAATGCGATTTGTTTTCCTGCTACTTAAATCTGTTACTTTTTGAATATAAGTAGCAGTCTGCTACTTTTGAAAGAAAATAACAAAACAGTTAAAACATAAGAGATTACTAAATAACAACCCACGCAGGTTTGACATCTGTTGGCAGAGCATCGGACTGCCTCATGATAAGTTAATTGATAAGTTATATGATGAGGTATTGATGAGCTGTACAGTGAGGTATTGATGAGTTATATTGAAATGATGTTACTCTCTCCTGTGAATGTTTTATCTAAACACTAATCATTATGTAGCTTGTATATTACGTTAGTACACTGAATATATAATTAAAGATAATCCAGTTGAATGGGGGAATAGGATTAGCTGTTTTGGGCAGCTTTAATGTGCTTAAAATCCACTTTGTTGTATATCAGTTTTATCCTGATATAACATATATAATTGAATATAATTCTCTCTGATGAAATTTAAATTGAGAACAAACAAAATCCAATACACTTTATTTTATATTTTATTAAAAAGGCTTTTCATAATATTCCAAATGGTAAATATTTTCAGAGAAAGAAAGATTCCTAATCCTTCTTACATGATATAAAAGATTACAAAAGAGAAAGAGATATAAAAGTAAAGAAGATAACGGAGTCAAATAAAAATAAAAATATATATCTCAGGGCAAATGGAATTCTCTACTAACAGACATGATAAATTATATAAATGGAGGAGGCTTTATAACGTTGGAGGGAGTTGAAGATTGTGATTCAGAGGAAGGATAATGTATATATATATATATACTTTTATTGAGTGAAACCTAAGTAGATTTGTCTGCATGGGATGGGGGGGGGGGGGGGGGGGGGGGGGGAAGGGGAGGAAGGCAAATGGAGAAAAAAAAAAAGAAAACGAAGAGGAAATCTTGGAGAGGTAAAACTGGAATTTAATCTATATAGAGGGGATCCAGGAACGGGAACGGAACGGAACGGGACGGGGTTTACATTAAAAGCTCTCCCGAAAAAATGGGAATCGTATCAGCTCTTTTCCCTCCGGTTAATAAATATTTAGGGTTGGTTCCCTGAGGGCTTGGGTAATACCCTCGGTAAGCCCTGTATGAAATATACATAGGGTTTCCTTGTGGTGGGGGGGGGGGGGGGGGGGGGGGGGGGACGTTGAAACATTTTAAAAGATTTCATTTGTTCGGTAATGGAGGATAAGGACTGTCAGTTTGTGTTTGTTCGCCCATATGAACACCGCATGAAGAGGGGTGGGGGGAGGGAGGATTTGTGTTGGAGGGTGCGGGATTAGGGTGGCCCAGAGGCACTCTGCAAGCAGGGAAGACACACGGAACTCTAAGACAGTAAAAGACAACGTCCTCTTTATAATGGACCTGCACGGCACCATCAATTCCTATTTTATGACGTTGGCAGTCATCACGAAGCCAACTACCGGTTCGGAGACAGTAACTGCACAACTGTTGTACCGACTAACATCACAAGGTCCTTCTACTCCAATAGGGATGCAACTTCAGTGTTATTTTCTAGTCGAACAGATCGCAGCACTCAGCTACCCAAAACAAGGGCGAGTGTAGCAAAAATATCAAAAATCAACTTGATTTCGGCGTATTTCATTGAAATGTTATCAGATTCTTTACAGAAAAATGACAAATTCACAAAACCCCACAAGTAATTTTGTGAAGGGTTTTCCTCTGAATACATTGCTGTTTACTAATCAAAAATTATATATTGATAAAATGAAAGGAGCAAGAGCTCTGCCTTGTCTTATTGCTGTAACGGGACCTGTCCCCCTCGACCCCGTGAAAGAAAGCCTCCGTCAGATTCTCCAGTCTCAGGAGGATATCTGTTCAACTATTAATATTAGCAATCATTATTGTGTTCTAATGCTATTCTATTTTTCCTTCTTATCATTTTAAAACATTTATTATAACTAGGCTCAAATCTTATGTTTCACAATAATTGTGAATGTTAATTATTAATATCTGAAATTTATATTAGTATACCGAACCAGAAAATTTTGATTATTTTGATTTGAATTTTAAAGGTCAAATATATAAATCTATTTTGACAAGATCCTTTCTTGTTTATAAATAAAATTTATTATGTACTTAGGCGAAGGTATAATTTAATTTTTAAACAAGTTGTAATTGTATTTTGTTGCTCTATACTTGAACGCTAAGTGATAGATGTACTTAATTTTTTCTTTATTTGTAAATTATGACGACTACACTCTGTGTGTCATCTGATCAAGAGGTCGTCTATAGTATAAGATTTTTGATTTTCGAATTATTTGAATTTGTGTATTTTATTTGTAAATAAATAAAGACTTAATAATAATATTAGCTTAACACAAAAAGTTAAATAACTGACGTTGTAATGAATGTATCCACTTAGGAAAACCAGATCACACCCCCTCCCCCGGCATTACTGGCTATATGAAGGTAATGTGGTGGCATCAGCGGTATTGTTTGTTTGCTGTTTGCTAGTACCGGGGAATTTTCAGTGCGACTTTCTATAACTAAAAAAAACTAGTAATGAGCTGGCGCTATAGCTTGTATCATACTGTTCCTATCCCGAATGTGAGGCCGCACTAGCGATGGTATATTTAATAACGGACATTATTGGTAAGAACTAAATTTTCGATATAACTAACCATTTTCGGGCAAATCAAGGAAACGTCTAAAAATATGTGTTTCAAAACGACATTTCAAGACAGTTTTCGGCATGCATCTCGCAAATCGGATGACCTGCAAAAAACCGTATTGCATATAAAATGTATCTTTTAGTTTTTTCTACAATTTTTACTTGTAGAGATTTTTGATTAGGTCATAAATGTAAGCGGTATCTCATAAAATGTACCTAGGCACCGAAGCAAAATGTACCTAGGCACCGAAGTAAAATGTACCTAGGCACCGAAGTAAAGTGTACCTAGGCAACGAAGCAAAATGTACCTAGGCACCGAAGCAAAATGTACCTAGGCACCGAAGTAAAGTGTACCTAGGCACCGAAGCAAAATGTACCTAGGCACCGAAGCAAAATGCACCTAGGCACCGAAGCAAAATGTACCTAGGCACCGAAGCAAAATGTACCTAGGCACCGAAGTAAAGTGGTCTCAATTTTCGTACAATTTCGGCCAAAATCTAATCAGACCTAGGTGTTAACATGTGATTTCTTCATTCCAAATGTCAATTCAAGTTTCTAGCATTGTAGCGATTGTTCGTTTCTGCGTTGGAGCGATTACAAAGTTACAATCACATAGACTGATATCATCGCGAAAATGGTCAGAACGTATTCAGAGGACCTCGAAACGTGAAAATCCATTAAAAACTCGAACTTAGATTTTCACATGATTACAATACTACCTTACACTTTAGGTATAAGAAAGTAAATATATATAGAATAGAATAGATTTATTTTTCGATGACAATATGCCTGGGGCTGCCACCCTGTTGATGAGGGGGCCTTGAGTTAGCCGCATCAGGCACACCTTCTGTCTATTCCACCTTTCCTTTGATGGACGTCAGTTTATTTTTCACTGCCACGTCGATCATTATATTTTCATTTACTTAAATACTCCTTTCTTAATCAATTATTTCTCTTATTTTTGTGTTTTTAATCATATCTTCAAATTCACGCTAAATTTCAATTGTATAGCTCCAAGTTGTTTTCTAAGAATTTATACTCAAATTATGGAAACCTTTAAAAACTAGAGTCTAAAATGTTGAATGAGTTGAGGGAAGGAAGGCGTTGCAAAGTCGTTAAGCAATTAATGGAGCAGTGAGGGAGACGGTGGCTGTGAGACGTTGCTCCAAGTGGATCAAAGTGTCCTATGTATCATTTAGAGACGGCATCCTTTGATTACATCAACTAGGTTCCTTGTAATATTCACTAGAGCAGTTCCCAGTCACAAAGGTTCCCTCTCCTTGTTAATATCTCATAAGACTCTCCCCCCCTCTCCATTATCCCTAACTCCTGATCACCCCCCCCCCCTCCTCCTTCGCTAATCCACCATTAATTAATTTGATAGCCCCCTAAAATTAGCTAG